>JAACIZ010000015.1:0-34234 GCA_017140785.1 Calonectria pauciramosa
TAAAATATATTAATATTAAAATAAAAATATTATTTAAATATTATTATAATTATTAATTTTAAGCTTTTTTTAAAAAAATAATAAAAAATATTATAACTAATAATATAATACTTTATATAAAGCTTAAGCTTAAAGCTTAAGTAATATTATTAAAACCTTTTAAAGAAAATAAAAAAAAGTAAATATAATAAATAGTTTTAGTATCTAAGTTATTAGATTTTATAGTATAAAATATATAAATACTATAGGATTTAATAAGGTAAGTTTAGTAAAGAAAGATATATAATATTAAATTAAAATAATAAAAGAAAATAATTTATTTGAATAAATAAGCTAGAAGTAAAATCTTTAATTAAAACTATTAGGAAGTATATAATTATATTAAGATTAATTTTTTAACTTCTTATTTTTATAGGAATAGCTTAATATAATTATCTATAAAATAAATAGATTTTTTAATCCCTTAGTATAATTACCTTTATACTAAATTATTAATATAAAATTTATATAAAATAAAAATCTTAATAAGCTTTATAATAAATAAAAATAATATTTTTATAGCTAATTCTAATATATATTACTTAATTTATTTAATTTATTTAATTTATATAATTAAATAAATATAAAAATAAAATATAATTAATATATTATTTTAGCTAATAGTATTTTATAAAATATAATAATAATATAATATAAGGAATTTAAAATATAGGTAAATAAATATATTAAAGGTATTAACTAGGCTATCCTTAAAAAAAAAACTAATTAAGATCTTAGAAAATATGAATTAAAATAATTTACTATTAATATTAATTATAAAATTAAAATATATTAACATTAAAATTAAAATATTATTAAGAAGTTATTATAATTATTAATTATAAGCTTTTCTTAAAATATAGTAAAAAATACTTAAGCTAATAATTAAATATTTAATTTAAGAAATAATTTAAGGGCTTAAATAATATTATTAAGATTTTTTAAAAAGAATTAAAAAAAGTATTATAAATAGTTTTAATACTTAAATTACTAGATTTGCTAGTAATAAAAGCCAGGAAAAGGGGGATATGGATATATAATTGTATTAAATTAAATTAATAAAAGAAAGTTGTTTGCTTAAATAAATAAGCTAAAAGTGAAATCTTTAATTAAAACTATTAGGAATATATAATTATATAAAATATTATTATATTTAATCTTTATTAATAATTAATATTATTTAATAATTAATATTATAATAATTATTAAAATTAAGTTTTAATATTTTATTTTATAAAAATAGGTTAATATAATTACTTATAAAATAAGTAGATTTTTTAATTTTTTAGTATAATTACCTTTATATTAAACTATTAATAATAATTATTATATATATATATCAGGGTTATGATTTTAGTTCTTAGTTTTTAGTTTTAGTTTTAGTTACTAAGAAAATCCTTAGTTTTAGTAACTAAAAACTAAAGGCTTTTAATTTTAGTTAAGGCTTTAACTAACTAAGATTTAGTTTTAGTTACTAAAAACTGAAATCTTAAATCTATTAGTTATTAAAAAGTAATTTTTAATATTTATTTATTTAAATATATAAAGAGATTTATTTTATATTTTTAAGATTAATATATTTTAGTTATTAATTTTATTAATAATATATAGTATTTATTTTAAATATTAGCTTATTTTATTTAATATATAGCTTTTAGTTTTTAGTCTTAGTTTTAATTATTAAATTAATTAGTTTTAGTAACTAAAACTAAAACTAAAAACTAAAAAGTTATATAAAGAAATATAAAATATAAATATATTATAATTTATATATTTAATAATATAATAATATTTTATTATATTTATTATTAATTTATATATTTAATAAGATTATTTATATATATCTTTTATTTTATTATATAATATTTACTATTAACTAAAAAATAATTAAAAGAATTTAGATTTTAGTTTTTAGTTACTAAAACTAAAAACCTTTAGTTTTAGTTAAGCTATTAACTAACTAAGCCTTACTTTTAATAATTAAAAAGTAAAGACTTTAGTTTTTAGTTTTGTTTTTAGTAACTAAATCACAACCCTGATATATATAATAGAAATTATAACTTAAGCTTTTTATTATATTTTTTATATTATTTTTTAATAAAATTAATAATATTAATTATTTAATAAATAAAAATTAAAAATTATTTAAGCTTTTTACTAAATATAATATAAAAAAAAGCTTATAATTTTAAACTTTTTATAATATAAGTTTATCTAATAAATATAATAATAATTTTAATTTCTTTTAATAAATTATATATTTTGTTATATATAATTATCTTAAACTTTATTTAAGAATTATTTTATAAAATTATTTTTAAATTTATTAAAATAATTATTTTTAATATATTATTAAATTAATAATAATTAATATAAAAAAAGACTATAAATATATTATTAAAGCTTTTATTATATTTAAATAAATAATAAATTATATTATTAATGAAAATTAAAATATAATTTTTAAATCATATTAATTTTATTAATAATTAATAATTAGTATTTTATTTATAATTTTTAAGTTAAATTCTTTAGTCTTTTAATAAAAATCTTATTTTAATAATAAATTCTTTTTTTAATTTATTAATATTAAATTTATAAATTAAATAAATTATTATATTATTAATATTTATTATAATTATTTTAAATATTATTATTATAAATAATGATTTTATTATTTTAATATAAAAAGATTTAATTAGTATTTAGTATAAGATTTATTAATATTTTCTTTACTATTAAAAAACTAATATAATTGATTTATTTTAAATTATAATAATTTAAAATATATTTATAATTAATTCTATAATTAATATCATAATTAATTTTATATATATTCTTATTGCTAATATAATTTTTAGCTTTAATTATAATTATTTATTTTTATTATATTACCTTTTTTATTTTTTTTATTATCTTTAAAATTAATTTTATTTTATTATTTTTATTATTTAATTTATTTTTATTCTTATTTTTATTTTTTATTTTTTTTATTCTTCTATTTACTTATTTAATTTTCTTTTTTATAAATAATAATATTTTATTAATTATATTATATAATCTATACCTAAAGTATATTAATTTTTATATTATTATTATAAGTCTTATATTTCCTATTATAATATAGTAAATACTTGTTATAATATAAAGAATATTAATTAAGTAAATAATATTATTAAATTTATTTTCTTTAAAAGTATTAAAATTATTATTATTATTACTATTATTATTATATTATTAAATCTATTTATATTAGCCTTTTTTATATTTTTCTAATTACCTTTATTAATAATAATAATAATTTTATTATTTAAAATAAAAGCTTACTATATTATATATTCTTTTAATATTTTTAGTTAGTTTTTATATAATTAAATATTATTTATAGTAAAAAATATTTAAATAAATAATATTTTTACTTTTTATTTTTATATTAAATTAATAATATTAATTAAATAAAATATAAAATTATTTTATAAAATAAATAAAGTAAAATATTAAATTATAATTTATAAATAACAAAATTATTTATATATAAAAAAGAAAAAAGAAAAAAGAATAAAGATATAAATAAGTACTTATTATTATTAATAATAATAATTTTTATTATATTAAATCTTATTTTTTCTATTACTATTAATATAAGAAAAAGATAACTATTAATATATGATAATATATAGTAATTATTCTAGTATTATAAAATCTAGATTTATTTTATAAAAAAAAAGAAATTATTTATAAAGAATATTATTATATTAATTAATTAATATTATTTTTTCTTTTTATAAATATAAACTATTATTAAATAACTATATAAATAAGTATTATAAAAAATATATTTATAATAAAAATAAATATTAAGAGTTATAATATTTATTTCTTAATTATAAATATAAATCTTTTTATATAAAATAATATTAGCTTTTTATTATAATATTAGTATTTGTAAATAGTATTACTTTTTTAAAGTATATTAATAAAGGTAATTAATTATAGTTTTACTAGCCTCTTTATTTATATAATAAAAAAATAGTAATATAATAAATAAAATAAAAAATAAAAAATAAAAAATAAAGAAATAATATAATTATTACTTATTTCTAAGAAAATACTATTAAAATATTAAATAAGTTTATTATAATTTTTTTATTTTTTATTAAAAACTTTATTTTTTTATTTTAAATAATAAATTTAGTTTAATATTATTATAAAGCTAAAATAAGCTATAAGTATATAGAGATTAATATTAATTAATCTTTATTATTATAAAAAAATAACTTATATTACTAAAAATAGATATTTTATTAACTTTAATATAATATTAAAAAAAAATATATTTTATAATAAAAAAATAATTAAGCTTATAAAATTATAAATAAAAAGCTATTTATATATTATTAAATTATTAAATTAATCTAGAAATAATTTCATTATTTTAGAATTATATTTTTAATAAGCTAAAGTCTTAAGCTTTATAAAATTAATAATATTATTAATAGCTTAAAATAAATAATAAGTAATTTAATTTTATAATATAAACTTAATTTAGATTCTTAGAATATTAATTACTAAAGATTATATATAAAAATATTTTAAATTTCTTTTTATTTATAAAGATTTTTAATTTTTAATTTTATTATAATTCTTTTTTTATTATTTTTATTTTTTTAATATTATTTATTATAATAAATATTTAAATTTAATAAATATTCTTAATAATTTTAATTAAAAATTTTACTTTGAATTTATTTATTTAAATAAATAATTTTCTTTTATTAATTTAATTTAATATTATATATATCTATGTTATTATTTACTTAGCTTATTTAGTTAGATACTATAGTATTTATTTCTTATTACCAAACAATCTAATAACTTAGATTTTTAAATTATTAATTATATATATTTCTTTAATTTTCTCTACAAAGTCTTAATAATATTGTTTAAGATTTAAATATAAGTTTTATATTAAATATTTAATTATTAACTATAATATTTTTTTTATGATTTAAGAAAGGCTTATAATTAATTATTAAAATATATTTTAAATAATATTTTTATTTTGATATTAATATATCTTAATTTTATAATTAGGATTATTATTATATTTTCTTTATATATAGCTTTTAAGATTATAATTATATTATTCTTTTTAAAGATTTTTTAATTATTATTTTTAATGAATTTATTTAATTATATTTTTTTTTTTTATATTATATTATTTTTAAGTTTTATAGTATATTCTTAGTTTAAATAATATATTAAAATTAATTAATATTATTTTAATTTATTATAAAGTTTATTAAGATTTTGATCTTTTATAAGCTGTATATTAATAGTTTAGTATAAAAGTAATTATACTAAGAAATAAAACATTTATTTATTTTAAAAATAAGTATATTAAATTATTCTTATATAAATAAGAACTTTAGAAATTAGTTTTAATAATAAATAATAATAATATCTTTTTAATAATTAATATTAATATATATAATATAATTTATATAATATAATTATTTTTATTATAATAAATATAATAATATTATACTTTTAATATATTATTTAAACTAAAAATATATTATAAAACTTAATAAATATATATATAATGTAAAGAATTTAAAATATAATAAACAAATTTATTAAAAGTATTAATTAAGTTATTCTTTAAAGAGTATATATAATTAAAATATTAAGATTAATTTTTTAATTTTCTATATTTATAGAAAGAGCTTAATATAATTATTTATAAATTAAATAAACTTTTTAATTTTTTAATATAATTACTTTTATACTAAATTATTAATATAAAGCTTATATAATATAAAAATCTTAGTAAATTTTATAATAAATAAAAATAATATTTTATTATAATTAATTATGATATATATTATTTAATTTATTTAATTTATATAATTAAATAAATAAATAAAAATATAATTAATATATTATTTTAATTAATAATATTTTATAAAATATAATAATAATATAATATAAAAAGTTTAAAATATAAATAAATAAATATATTAAAAGTATTAATTAAATTACTCTTAAAAAGAAAAGCTAATTAAGATTTTAAAAAATATAAATTAAAATAATTTATTATTAATATTAATTATAAAATTAAAATAAATTAATATTAAAATTCAAAGACTATTAAAAAGTTATTATAATTATTAATTATAAATTTATTTTAAAATATAATAAAAAATATTTAAATTAATAATTAAATATTTAATTTTAAATTTAATTTAAAAGCTTAAATAATATTATTATAATTTTCTAAAAAGAATTGAAAAAAAAACATTATAAATGATTTTGATATTTAAATTATTAAATTTATTAATAATAAAAACTAAGAAAAAAGAAATATAAATATATAATTATTTTATTAAATTAGATTAATAAAAAAAATTTAATTACTTAAGTAAATAAGCTAGAAGTAAAATCTTTAATTAAAATTATTAGTGGTTTTTAATTAAAACTATTAGGGATCTTTAATTAGAACTATTAAAGGTAATTAAAATATAAAAAATAATAATACTTTATATTAACTTTAAAATTAAAATATTTTCTAAAATTTATAATAATTATAAATTTAAAGTTTTTCTTAAAATCTAATAAAAAATATTATAATTAATAATAAAATAGTTTATATAAAATTTAAGTTTAAAATATAAATAATATTATAAGAATCTTTTTTAAAAAAAAATATAAAAATAATATATAGTTTTGGTATTTAAATTATAAGATTTTATAATAAAAGGTAAATATTATAAAATCTAATAAAATAAACTAGGTAAAAAAAAATATATAATAATACTAAATTAAATTAAGAAAAAGTTAATTAACTAAGTAAATAAGGTAGAAATGAAGTCTTTAATTAGAACTATTAAGGAAATATACTATATATACCTAGATATATATATATTAATTATAAAATATAAAACTAAATATTAAAAGTAATTATTTTAAAATTCTAAAATAATTATTTATTAATTAATAATCTTAGTAATTTTAATTAGAAATTTTACTTTTAACTTATTTACTTAGACAAAAAACTTTCTTTTATTAATTTAATTTAATAAAGTAATTATATATTTATATCCCCCTTTTTCTAGCTTTTATTATTAATAGATCTAATAATTTAAATATTAAAATTATTTATAATATTCTTTCTTTTAATCTTCTTTAAAAAATCTTACTTAAGCCTTAAAATTAAGCCTTAAGTTAGATATTTAATTATTAATTTAAATATTTTTTATTATATTCTCAAAAAAGCTTATAATTAATAATTATAATAATCTTTTATTAATATTTTTATTTTAATATTAATATATTTTAATTTTTTAATTAATATTATTAATAAATTATTTTAATTTATATTTTCTTAGATTTTAATTATCTTTTTTTTATTAAAAATAATTTTATTAATATTTTTAGTATATTTATTTATATATATTTTAAATTTTTTATATTATATTATTATTATATTTTATAGAATAATATCAACTAAAATAATATATTAATTATATTTATTTAATTAAATTAATTAAATAAATTAAATAATATATATTAAAATTAATTTTAAAAAATATATTATTTTATTTATTATAAAGCTTATTAAGATTTTTAGTTTATATAAGCTTTATATTAGTAATTTAATAAAAAAATAGTTATACTAAGAAATTAAAAAATCTACTTATTTTATAGGTAATTATATTAAGTTATTTCTATAAAAATAAAAAATTAAAAAATTAATTTTAATTATTAATTAATAAAAAAATAATAAAAACTTTAAATTAAAATATTTATAGCTTAAATTTATAACTATTATATTATTAATTATTATATAATATAATATTATTAATAAAATTAAAATATAATTATATTATATAAAATTATATTTTATAAATAATAATAAATATATAAATTAAATTACCCTAATAATTTTAATTAAAGATTTTATTTCTAGTTTATTTATTTAAATAACTAATTTTCTTTTATTAATTTAATTTAATAAAATAGTTATATATTTTCCTTTACTTAGCTTATTTTATTAAATTATATAATATTTATATTTTTATTATTATAAAATTTAATAATTTAAATATTAAAATTATTTATTATTTTTTTTTCTTTAAAAAGTCTTAATAATATTACTTAAGATCTAGACTTAAGTTTTATATAAAATATTTTATTATTAATTATAATATTTTTTATTATATTTTAAAAAAAGCTTAGAATTTATAATTATTATAAATTCTAAAGAATATTAAAATTAAATTTTAAATATCTTGTAATTATAAAGATATCTTAATATAATTACCTATAAAATAAATAGATTTTTTAATTTCTTAGTATAATTACTTTTACATTAAATTATTAATATAAAGCTTATATAAAATAAAAACCTTAATAAGCTTTATAATAAATAAAAGTAATATTTTTTTTATAGTTAATTCTAATATATACTATTTAATCTATTTAATTTATTTAATTTATTTAATTTATATAATTAAATAAATCCAAAAATAGAATATGGTTAATATATTATCTTAGCTAATAGTATTTTATAAAATATGGTAATAATATAATATAAGGAGTTTAAGATATAAATAAATATATTTATTAAAGGCACTAATTAAACTATCCTTTAAAAATAATTTATAATTAAAATATTAAAAATAGTATAGATTTTAAAAGTAATAATACCTTTTATTATTAAATTAACATATATTAATCTTAAAATTAAAATATTCCTTAAAATTTATAATAATTATAAATTCTAAGCTTTTCTTTAAATATAATAAAAAGTATTATAATTAATAATAAAATACTTTATATAAAACTTAAATCTAAAACTTAAGTAATATTATTAAAATTTTCTAAAAGTTTTTTCTAAAAAAATATAATAAATAATTTTAATATTTAAATTATTAAATTTTATAATAAAAAATATATAAATATTATAAGATTTAATAAAATAAGCTAAATAAAGGAAAATATATAATTATTTTATTATATTAAATTAATAAAAGAAAGTTAGTTATTTAAATAAATAAGCTAGAAGTAAAATCTCTAATTAAAACTATTAGGGTCTAAGGAATGTCTTAATTTTAAAATTAATATATTTTAATTTAGTAATAAAAGATATTATTATTTTTAAGATTTATATTATTTTTAATATCTTAATTATATATTATTTTTAAAGGGTAATCTAGTTAGTACCTTTAATAAATCTATTTATTTATATTTTAAACTCCTTATATTATATTATTATTATATTTTATAGGATAATATTAGCTAAGATAATACATTAGCTATATTAGCTAATTATTTATAGATTTATTTAATTATATAAATTAAATATATTAAATAGATTAAATAAATTAAGTAATATATATTAAATTAGCTATAAAAAAATATTATTTTTATTTATTATAAAGCTTATTAAGATTTCTATCTTATATAAGCTCTATATTAATAGTTTGGTATAAAAGTAATTATATTAAGAGATTAAAAAATCTATTTATTTTATAAGTAATTATATTAAGCTATTTTTATAATTATAGAATATTTAAAATTTAATTTTAATATAAATTAAATTAAGTTAATAGAATAATAAATAAGTTAATATAGTTTTTATTATAAATAAAGATTATATAAAAAAAATAATAAAATTAGTAATATAATATTAATAATAAAAATAATTTAATAATATAATTAATTTCTTTTTAAATATAAATTATAAATTATAAATATATAAATAAAACCTATAAATTAAAGCTTAATTATTATTTACTTAAATTATTTTAATAATATATTTTTATTAAATAGCTTAATATTTTATAATAATATATATAAATATATATAACTTTATATTTATAAATATATATAACTATATACTTATAACTATATATTAAGCTATTTACTTTCTTAAATAAGAAAACTAAATACTATTATATCTAAAATAAAAAAACCTTAATTATAATATTAAACTAATATATATTAAATTAAAAATAAAAATATATTAATTTACCTTATTATTATAATATAAGAATTATGATAATATTCTTATTGTATTATATCTTTACTATTAAATATAATACTTTAAACTTAAAGATTTTATAAATAATTAAGTTTTTATTATTATTATTAAATTTCTTAGGCTCTTTTAATTACTTAATATTATTATTAATAAATTAAAATTAAATTTTAACTATCCTATAATTATAAAAATAGCTTAATATAATTATTTATAAAATAAATAAATTTTTTAATTTCATATTATAATTATCTTTATATTAAACTATTAATATAAAGCTTATATAAAATAAAAACCTTAATAAGCTTTATAATAAATAANTATTATAAAATATAATAATAATATAATATAAAGAAAATAAAATATAATTAAATAAATTTATTAAAAATATTAATTAAAGAATTTTTAAAAAAGAATAGCTTAATTAAGAACTTAAAAGCTATATATAAAATAAATAAAAATATTATTTAAAAATATTATAATTATTAATTTAAAGTTTATTTTAAAAAATAATAAAAAATATTATAATTAATAATAAAGAGCTTTATATAAAGCTTAAGCCTAGAATTTAAATAACCTTATAAAAACCTTTTAAAAAGAATTAAAATATATATAATTAATAATTTAAAGATCTAAGTAATTAGATTTTCTAGTAATAAAATCTAGGAAAAGGAGGATATAAATATATAATTATATTAAATTAAATTAATAAAAAAAATATTTATTTAAATAAATAAGCTAAAAGTAGAATCTTGAATTAAAATTATTAAGAAGATATAAATTTAATATATAAAATATTAGTAAATAATTTTATATATTAATATAAATTTAATATATATATATATTTACCTTAATAGTTATTAATATATTACTATTAAACTTAAAATACTTTATATTTTATTTTTAGTTTTTTTAAAACACTCTTTTTGTTAACTTTTAATATTTTTAAGCTATAATATAATTAATAGCTTTATTACTATAAATATGCTTAATATATAAGATTTTAATAAAAATACTTTATTATAAAAATTAAATTATTAATAAAAATAAATATTTAATAATAATTTATTTATATTTAAGGTTTATATATAATATTATAATAAATTAATTTAGTATTTTTATTTTATTTTCTTGAGTATTATTATTATTATTTTAGTTATTATTATTATTTTAATTATTATTAGTATTTTAATTATTATTATTATTAGAAATATTTAAAAAATAGTTCTTTATATATTTCTTATAAATAATACTTTATTACTTAGAGTTATAATAAATATTTTATATAAATTATTTAAAAAGTTTAGTATTAGTAGTAATTATTAAAAGCTTATATACAAGTTAATTTTTATATTAATATTATATATTATTAATGATATTAAATAAACTAGAAATAAAGTAATTTAAAAAATCAGTAAATTTAAATATTATATTATAATCTTAAAAGTTAATAAATTAATAAATTGAAATATATTAATAGATAATTATATTATTATTATAATAACTATATATTCTTAGTAATAAATAATATGATTATTTATATTAAAACTTATTAAAATAAATTTCTTAAAATAAATAATTAAAGTTTTCTTGTTTTTATATAATATTTAAATTTAATTATTTTTTAATTTTTAATTTAATTTAAAAAATATTTTTATATAATTATAAAAATCTAATAAATTACCTTTATATCTAAATTAATATAAAATAATTATAAAGGTTAATATTAAGTAATATAAGACTATAATAAAAATAAGCTTTTAAAATAAATAATTTTTTTTATTTATAAAGAATTATATTCTTAGTTATTAATTTAATATCATTAATTATATTATTATTTATATATAAGTATAATTAATATTAATAAATAAATTAATATATTTAAAATATATTTAAAAATATTTCTTAATTTATTATTAAGTATTTAATAAAATACTTTAAGAAATATAAAATAATTTTAATATATAATAATAATTTATTAATATAAATATAATTTAAAAATTTTAATATAAATTATTAAGCTAGGTTTTCTAAAGCAATTTTTTATTTTATATAATAAATATTA
The DNA here is from genome assembly GCA_017140785.1 of Calonectria pauciramosa. Classification (NCBI taxonomy): domain Eukaryota; kingdom Fungi; phylum Ascomycota; class Sordariomycetes; order Hypocreales; family Nectriaceae; genus Calonectria; species Calonectria pauciramosa. Next base: position 12,150 of record JAACIZ010000015.1, read on the forward strand.
TTATTAGTTTTATTATTACTTACTTATAAGCTTATTTTTAGTAAACCCTTTTTTATTATAATAATTTACTTTTAAATAAGATCTTTAATATTTATTATATAATTAATTAAATAATAAATTAATATTATTAATTCTATTTTATATACTAATGAATAATATATTATAATTATAATAAAAAATAATAATAATTAACTTATTATATTTATTTCCTAATAGTTTTAATTAAAGATTTTACTTCTAGCTTATTTATTTAGGTAAATAACTTTCTTTTATTAATTTAATTTAATATAATTATATATCTCCCTTTACCTAACTTTTATTATTAGACAATCTAATAACTTAAGTACTAAAACTATTTCTAATATATTCTTTTTTAGTTTTTTTAAAAAGTCTAAATAATATTATTTAAGTCTTTAAATTAAGCCTTAAATTAAATATTCAATTATTAATATAAATATTTTCTATTATATTTTAAGAAAAGCTTATAATTAATAATTATAATAACTCTTTAATAATGTTTTAATTTTAATATTAATATATTTTAATTTTCTAATTAATATTAATATTTAATTATATTAATTTATATTTTCTAAGATTTTAATTCTTTTTTTAAAAATAATTTAATTAATACTTTTAATATATTTATTTATTTATATTTTATATTCCTTATATTATACTATTATTATATCTTATAAAATATTATTAGCTAGAATAATATATTAATTATATTTTATTTTTAGATTTATTTAATTCTATTAATTAAATAAATTAAATAATATATATTAAAATTAATTATAAAAAATATTACTTTTATTTATTATAAAGCTTATAAAGATTTTTATTTTATATAAATTTAATATTAATAATTTAGTATAAGGATAATTATACTAAGAAATTAAAAAATCTATTCATTTTATATATAATTATATTAAGCTATGTCTATAAAAATAGGAAATTAAAAAATTAATTTAAAAAAGACTTTATTTATTAATTATATAATTTAATTTTTATAATTATAATATATTAAATTAATATTTCTTTTTCAATCTTTTAATTAAGTACTTAATATAAATAAGACTATAATAATAAATTTATATTACTTATATATAAAAATTAGTCTTTAGATTAAAAGTTTTAAAGAATTTAATATAATTTATTATAAGTATATAAATTCTTATATATATAATTCTTTTAATATAAATATAATAATATATATTTTTATTTAAATTTTATAATATATTATATTATTAATATTTAATTATTAAAATCAAAATTTTAATATCGTATAATTATAGGAATTATAATAAGGACGAATAACTAGCAAAGGAACAATATCTTAACTCTAGTAAAAGAAATACCTAGATTCTAAGATAAATATAAGATAAGCTTTAGTCTTATAATCAAAAACTAATATACTTTTTATTTTACCTAACTGTTTTTTTATATCTAAGTCTATAATCTAGCTAATATAATAATTCTAAAGCTTTTATTATAATTATTTAGAATATAAGATAGCTTATAAAAGACCTTATAGCTTTAGCTCTATAAACCCTATAGTTAGATAAGTACTTTAATTAATATATAGTATAATTACTACTAAATATTAATTAATAGAAATATTAGATATAGAAGACTTATTATATAGGGAAATTATATTTATATAAAATAAGGAAAAATAAATAATTATAAATATAAAAAAACTAAGATTACTAAATTAATTATAAATTAATAATAAAAATATTCTAAATAAAGAATTAAATAAGGGAGCAAAATTCTTAGAATAAGAAATTAGGAAATAAAAAATATAAATAAAATATCTTTAATAATTAATAATATTTTATAAAAAAAAACTAAATTATTTAATATCCTTAAAAATATTCTAAGCTATAAAAAAAAATAATAATAAAAAAATATTAATTTTTTTAATTTAAATAATAAAAATAAAAAAATTAAAATTATTAATATTATTATTTTAAAAGATTATTTAATTATTTAAAAGAAAAATAAATAATTATATAATTTTTAATAAATCTTTATAAAAGCCCTAAAGAAATATAAATATAATTAAATTAAGATTTTAATAATATAAAATTATTTTAAATTTAAAAAAAAATCTAATAAAAATAATATTTTAAAAATAAATTAAAAAAAGATTAAAATTAATATAAAATAAATTAGAATTATTTCTAGAAATAGATTAAGATTTTCCTAAAAAATAAAGGAAATTTATAAATAGTAATTATTAAAGAAAAGAAAAGGGCTACTTAAAGAAATAATTAAAATCTCTAAGATTTTTATTTTTATTTTAATTTATTTAAAAAATAATTAAAAATCTTTAATAAATAAAACTAAGTAAATAATTTCGTTTATAAGCTTATATTTAATTTTTATAAATATATTATTATATATATTTTATTAATACCTATTATTTAAAAAATCTTAGTCTTAATAATAATTAAATATTAAAATAATATTAAAAATTTAAAAAAAAAAAAAAATAATTAAAAATAAAATAAATTTTAAGCTTAATTATATTTTAATTTATAAAATATAAAGAAAATATAATATAAATTTTTTTTTAATTAAGCTAAAAGTCTAAGAAAAAATCTTATAAATATCTTATAAATTAATAATAAAAAATAATAAAAATCTAATTAATAAAAATAATATTAAACTAAAATACTTTTATTACTTTAATAAAAAATATTTAGTAAATAAATATAATAAGGTACTAAAGGTCTAAGAAATTAAGACCAAAAGGTTAAGAAAAAGATCTTAATTATAATCTTTAACCTTACTATAACTAAAAATCCTAGATTAGAGATCTATAAGAATTTTAATATATTATTAATAATAATAATTTAAAAATAAAATTTTATAAAGATCTCTAGAATCTTAAATATAAAAATAAAAATAAATACTATTAATAAAAGACTAATAATTTAATTAAAATTTATTAGATCTTATAATAAAATCCCTTTAATTATTATAATAAATAAAAAAAAAAAATTTATTAAATTAATTTAAAAAATTTCTTTTAATATAATTAATTTTAAAAAAAAATAAAAAAGATTATCTAGATAATAATAAATATTAAAAAGATCTTAACTTAATAAAATAATTTTATTATCTTAAAAATATTTTTTCTTTAAATATTAAATATTTTTTTAAATTTTATTAATAAAGATTAATAATTTTAAATTATTTAAGAAAAAATTATAATTTTTTCTAAGAAAAAGTTCTATAAAATATATAAAAATATAATAAAAATTCTAAATATAATTATTATTAAAGAATTATATTTAATCCTAGAAAATAAAATATTTAAATTATTAATAAAAAAATAATTATTTTCTATTAAGATCTAAGATCTTAATTAAATCTTTTTTATTAATAATATAAATATATTATCTAAATATAAAAATACTAATTATAATATTAATTTAATATTAGGAATTAATTTATTTTATAAATTAATTTACTTATTATTTTAAAAAAAGTTAAAAAAATTAAAAAAATATTTATAAGATAATCTAAAGAAGAATTATATTTAACTTTTTAAGAATTTAATAAGTACTTTTATCTTTTTTATTCTAAAGCTAAATAAATTTTTATATTTATATATAAATTATAAAGGACTTAATATTATAATAAAAAAGAATTATTATTTATTATTTTTTATATTAAAGATTATAAATTAAATTAAAAATATTAAATATTTTTTTAAAATTAATATAAAAAATATTTATTATTATATTTATATTAAGAAAAATAATAAATAGAAAATTATATTTTATATAAAATATAATTATTTTAAATATTTAATAATATTTTTTAAATTAATTAATACCTTAGTAATATTTTAAGATTATATTTATTAAGTATTTTAAGGATTAATAAATATTATTTATATTATTTACCTTAATAATATTTTAATTTATTCTAAGGATAAAGAATTATATATAAAATATTTTTAAATAGTATTAGATTATCTATAAAAAGTAGAGCTATATATTAAGGCCTTTAAGTATATTTTTTATTAATTATAAATTAAATTCTTAGGTTTTATTTTATTAAAATAAAATATAAAAATAAATCTAAATTAAGTTTAAATTATTAATAAATAAAAAAAACTAAAAACTTATAAGGAGATTTAAGTTTTCTTAGGATTTTATAATTTTTATTAATAATTTATTTTTTAATACTTAGAAATTATAGTATTATTAAATAGATTACTAAAAGAAAATAAAGATAAGAAAAAGCTAAGGAAAATAAAATTAAATAATAAAAAAAAAAAAGCTTTTTAAATTCTTATTAAAGTATTTTAAAATATTTTATTACTTTATTATTTTAATTTAATATTTTTAATTAAAATAAAAATTAATATTTTTTTATTTATAATAATAAGAATTTTATTTTAGCTAGATAAAAAAGGCTATTATTATTTAATTATTTTTTAATTAAAAAAATATAAAGATTCTAAGCTAAATTATAATATGTTAAATAAAAAAATAATAATAATTATAAAATTATTTAAGTATTAATAATATTATTCTAAAGGAATAGTAAATTAAATTAAAGTATAGAATAATTATTTAAATTTATAAGGGTTTATAAAAACTTCTTATTTAAATAATAAATAGGCATAATAGTATATATATTTTATACCTTATAACTTTATTATAAAATATTAGCCTAGGAAAAAAAGTCTTATTAATAAACTATTAAGATAGTCTAATTATAAGGAAGATATACCTTAGAATACTAAGCTAATTATAGCCCTAGAAGGGAGACTAGTAAAAAAGTAATTTATTTAATTTTTAAGAGATTTTAAAAAAGAATTAAATAATAATTTTATAAGAAAATTATCCTTAAATAATTAAAAAAATAATACTAAAATACCTAATATTAAAGAAAGCTAGACTAACTAAATAGCTAATTAGCTTACTAAAGAAATTAAATATTTTTAGTTTATTATAATATTAGAAGCTAAGAAAACTATTTAAGAAAAGTAAATTCTTAATAATATATTATTAATATTATTAAAAAATATTATTAAAAATATTTAAAAATAAAATCTTATAATATATTAATAAATCTTTAAATATAGAAAATTCTAAAAGTATAATAATTAAATAATAAAATATAATAAACTTTTTTATTTTAAGAATAAATTATTTATATTATTTAAAAAATTAATATAATAATATATTCTTTAGCTATTTTATAATAATCTACTAATAGAATACTTTAGAGTAAAAAGAATACTAAAGTTAATATAAAAAAAGCTATATTAGCCTAAAATAAAAAAAAATATCTAAAAATAAATTAAAGTTTATATTATTTACTAAAAAGCTATAATAAAAAAATATTATTTATATAAAAAACTTAAATTATTATTAATTTTCTAATAATCTATAAATAAATTATTTATAGACTTTATTATAAGATTATTATTAATATAGTAGAGTAATTAGGAAATTAATATAATATTAATAATTATAAATTAATATATAAAGTATATTTATTTAATTTCTATTAAAATAATAATAAATATTATATAATTTATAAAAATATTTTACTAAGAAATTAAATTATATTATAAAGTCTTAAATAGAATTATTTTAAATAAAGGATTTATATTTATAAGTAAATTTTAATTAGAATTTTATTATATTTTTAAAGTAAAGTAAAGATTATTAATAGTATTTTATTTATAAATTAATAATTAAATAAAATATATAAATTAAATCTTAGAATATTATTTTCATTATTTTATTAATAAATAATAAAGTAATTAGGCTATATTATTAAGAATAGTATAATTTATATATAATAATATAAAAAATATAATAATTTATATAAGTCTTATAGAAATACTTTTTAGTTATTTATTAGAATTTTATTTATATATTAAAAATAATATTTTAAAAGAAAATATATTTAAAGTATAAATATATATTTAATAATTTTATAAATTTAAAGAAAAATTAAAGATTTATTAAAGAAAAATAATAAAAAAATAAATAAAGAATTATAATAAAAAATATTAATTTTTTATTTTAGAAAAAAAAGATTTAATTAGTCTATTAATTTAGAATCTTCAACTTAAAGGAAATAAGAAAAAGCTAATATTAAAATATATTAGCCCTTTTTATATATTAAATATAATTAATTTATAAATATATTAATTAATATTATTAAAGAAATATAGTTATATTTATAATATATTTTATATAAATTTATTAGAATTATAGTATATAAGGGAAATAAATAATAAATTATTATTAATATTAAATCTAAAGAATAATAATTTAAAATAAAAAATTAAATAAATTAAAAGTAAAAAAGTAAAAAAAAAAAAAGTTTATTATTTAATTAAATAAAAAGATTAGCTTACTAAATATAATTAATAAATATTATATAAAGATATAAAGTATATATAAAAGGTAATAATAAAGTTTTATAAATTAATTATAAAATAAAAATAAAAAAAAAAATAATTAATATAAAGAAAATATAGTAAATTAAGAAAATTAAATTAAATTATATTAAATTAAGTAAAAATCTAGTATACTTTACTTAATTTTATTATCTATTTACTAGACTTATACTAAACTATTTTAGAGCTAATTTTGCTTTTATTTTAATATATAGTAAAAACTAAAAAAATTTAATTATTATTTATATTAATATCTAAAATAATATTAGGTATTTTAGATTATTAGTAATAATAATAATTAAAAACTATTTTAATAGATATAATAAGAATTTCTTATAAAAATAAAATAATAATATTATTAAGATAAAAAATTTATTTAATAAATATTTATATTTTAATATTAAATAGATTTTTATTTATATTAATAATTTAATATAATTAAAGCTAAAAATTANATAAACTTAGGCTATAAATTAAATTAATATAATTAATAAAATATTTATAAATAAAAAATAAAAATATATTATAAAAGTTTTAAATATAAAAGAATAATATATTTAGTAATATTAAATCTCTAGATTATAGTATTTAATTATATTTTCTTATTAATATATTAGTAAATAGGTATAAAATTAAAATAAAAAAAACTTATTATTATATATTTTTTAGTATTTAAGATATTAAATAAATTTTAAGCTATAGACTTAATAATAATAAATATAGTTAATAAATAAATTATTATTTTTATAATAATAATTTAGTTATTATAATTAAAAAAGAGGATTTTAATTTTAATATTATTAGCCTTTTTAGTTTAAAAAGTAGTATTTATAAGATTAATTATAAAATAATAAAAAAGATTAAGATTAAAAGTATTATTTTATATAATAAAAATAAGCTTATAATAGTTAATTAATTATTTTATAATTAAAATTAGATTAAGAAAGATTACTTATATATTATAAATATTATTAATCTTATTATAATAAATATAATATATAATATATAAGGTATAAAATCTATATAAAATATATAAGATTTAAAAATAAGTTAAATTTAAAGTTTTATATTTAGCTAAATAATACTTATTAATAACTAAAATTATCTTAATATAAATTAAATATTAAATAAACTTATTATTAATAGGCTTCTTATAGCCAAGATTCTAATTTAATATAATAAAAAAATAAAATTAAAAAAATAATAAAAAAATAATAAATAAAAAAAGATAAAATAGACTAAGATTATAAGAAAACTTTATAATAAAGATAAATAAAATAATAAGAAAAAAAAGAATAAAATAAAGATATAGAAGATTAATTATATAAATATAAAAAAAATAATAATAGCTTAAGTAATCTAAGAGCTTTACCTATCTTATTATTAACTATAAAAATAATATTATTTTTAATACCTAGGCAATTATTAGATAAGTAATAATTTATTATTTAATCTAAAGTTAAAACTCTTATATATTATCTATAAGATTATATATATTTTTCCTAGGCAAAAATAAAGAAAATAAGCTATTATATTACTCTAATATAAATAATTAAAATTTTTTATATTTACTAAAATAATTAATCTAGGAGGAAAATAATTATAATAGGAATAAATAACTAGTAAAGGGATAATATCTTAGCTATAATAAAAAAGATATCTAGATTCTAAGATAGATATAAGGTAAGCTTTAGTCTTATAACTAAGAGCTAATATACCTTTTATTTTGCCTAGCTATCCTTTTATATCTAAGTCTATAACCTAGCCAATATAATAGAAATAGCTTAATATAATTACCTATAAAATAAATAAATTTTCTAGTTCCTTAGTATAATTATCCTTATATTAAACTATTAATAAAGCTTATATAAAATAAAAATCTTAATAAGCTTTATAATAAATAAAAATAATATCTTTCCTATAGCTAATTCTAATATATACTATATAATTTATATAATTTAATTACTTTTATTATAATAAATATAATAATATTTAATCTATACTTTTAATATATTATTTAAATTAAATATATATTATAAAACTTAATAATAATATAATATAAAAAAATAAAATATAATTAAATAAATGTATTAAAAATATTAATTAAAAAATCTTAAAAAAAAATAATTTAATTAAAAACTTAAAAATTATATATAAAGTAAATAAAATTATAATAATAGTCTTAATTATAAAATTAAAGTATATTAATATTAAAATAAAAATACTATTTAAATATTATTATAATTACTAATTTTAAGCTTTTTTTAAAAAATAATAAAAAATATCATAGCTAATAATAAAATATTTTATATAAAGCTTAAGCTTAAAGCTTAAATAATATTATTAAAATTTTCTAAAAAGAATTAAAAAAATATATATATAATTAATAATTTAAAGACCTAAGTAATTAGATTTTCTAATAATAAAAAATAAATCCTATAGCATTTATCTAGATAAGCTAGACAATCTTAGTATTATAATTTATATAAAGTAATTAATAAAGGAGCTTACCTAGAAAAAAGGGGATATAGATATATAACTATATTAAATTAAATTAATAAAAAAAAGTTATTTGTCTAAATAAATAAGCTAAAAGTGAAATCTCTAATTAAAATATTAGGGACTTTAATTATAAGTATTTAAGAAATTATATTTTTAATTTTAAATTATATTTTATATTATTTTTATTAGTTTATAAAAATAATTTATTTTATTTATAAAATAAATTTTAATATTATTATTATTTACTTTAATTTTAAAGGTAATATAAATACTAAAATTATAATATATTTAAATATAATATTTTACTTATTATATTTTAATAAGTAAGTAAATATTATATAAGTAATATAAAATAGTTTATTAATTGTTAAACTTTTTATAGAGACTTTTCTATACTTATTTATAAGCCTTTTTAATTTTAGTAAATATAATAAGCTTTTATATAGTAAAAACCCTTTTATATATATAAAGAATATTATTAATAATAAAGAATTAAATTAATTATTTATTTATTATATTAAAAATAACTTATATTTAAAATAAAGGTTTATTTAAATTATTTAGTATAAGATTATTATTATTATTATTAATATTAATTTACTTTTACTTAAATCATTATAAAATATTTAAATTAATATAATAAATATATAGTTATTATTATATATTAAGCAATTAATTATTTAATATAGTTTTTATTAATTTATTAAAGTTTATAATAATAATATTAGATTATTAGATAAAATATTACTTAAGTAATTAATAAATATTCTTAGTAAGAAACTAGGATCTTTTCCTTTTATTATTAATTAAGCTAAATATAGTATTAAAAATAATTCTAAAATAAATTTAGCTAATAATCTAGAAAAAAGAAAGCTTAAATTAATCAATATTATATATATTATTCAAATTAATAATTTTAAAAGATTATGTTTATATTTAAATATAATATAAATATTTCTTTAAATATATAATAAATTAGAATATTTATACTTTATTATAGTATAAATATTATAGGCCTAGATTTTAATATACTAACTTAATAATTTAATTATTATTCTTTTAAAATTTATTTTTAAGTTCTTATTTATATAAAAATAATTTAATATAATTATTTATAAAATAATTAAATTCTCTAATTTCTTAATATAATTACCTTTATACTAAACTATTAATATAAAGCCTATATAAAATAAAAACCTTAGTAATTTTTATAATAAATAGAAATAATATCTTTTTATAGCTAATTTTAATATATATTATATAATTTATATAATTTAATTATTCTTATTATAATAAATATAATAATATTATATTTTTAATATATTATTTAAACTAAAAATATACTATAAAATATAATAATAATACATGAGAATGACAGCAATAGCCCATAGTAAGCCATGGACTATTGCCGCCATTCTATGCCCTCGAGGTATAAATTAATAAGGATAATAATAAGAATAAAAATAATATAATAAATTATAAAATAAAAATAAAAATAAAAATAATAATTATATTATAAATTAGTAAAAGTAAAAGATTAAATATAAAATTAAGTATAATATTAAAAATAAAAATAAGAATTAATATAAAAATAAAAATAAAAATAAAACTAATAATAGTAATTAAAGTATACCTAAGTAAATAAATCTAACTATATAAAATTCTCATAAATTATTAAATAAAAATAAAACTATAAATTAAGATATTAATATAAATAGATATTTTGATTTTAATTATATTTATTTAATTAGTTTCTTTGTTCTTATAGGCTAACTACTAGGCTTATTTATTACTATAGATAATATAACTTTAGTATTTTATAACATTATTTTTAATTCTTATTTATTAAAAGAATTATTATTATTATTATTATTATTATAAAATAAATAATCTTTAGTTATAAATTTATTATTTTTAATATTTTATATTATATTTATTAATTAAATATTATTAATATTATTTAAAGGATTAATAGATATTACTTAATATTAAAATAATAGTAGTATAACTATTAGCAATATAGAGTATAAAGTAATTAATAGTAGTAGATTATATATATATATTTTTTTTATCTAGATATAAAATATTATTTACTTTAATTATAAAATAAATTTTTATAAAATACTTAGTCTTTAATTTAAAATTAAGTATTATAAAAGATTTTTTTTTTTTAGATATAGTAAATTATATTTCATTTTATATATTATTTTATAATATTAATCTTACTAATAATATCTATTTATAATTATCTAAAATTATTATTAAAATATAATTAGAATTATATAGAAGATTCCTTATTAAATTATAATTTAATATATTAATAATCTTCTTAGTATATATTATAAAAATATTTTCTTAAAATTATGATTTTTTATTATTAATTATCTTAGTTTAATATAATTTATAGGATTAATTTTTTATAGGTAAGATAATTAATACTTAGAAAATGTATATACTTTTATATAGAGGTATATTTTTATTTTCTAGAATAATATATATAGAAAGATTAATAAGTATATAGTATTTAAAATCTATAGTATTAAACTAAAAAAATAGATTTAGTTTTAATTATATTATTTTTAGATTAGTAATTATACTATAGAAGTTAGCTATTAGGAGGATATAAAGGAATTAATCTTAATTTCTAAATAAATAATCTAAAATTCTATAAATTATTAATAATATATTTAATTAAAATAAGAAATAAAATAAACTTATAACTATATATAATTACTATAGATTATTAGTATTAATATAAAATAATTAATAATTTTACCTTTTTTCTTTTAAATTTTATTTATTATATTAAGTTTTTATATTAATATATAGAGATAATATATTATTATAATTATATAAAATTATATATATTTCTATTTATTAAAATAAATATTTATATTATAAAGTATAATATTAATACTAAAAAAGATTAAAAATATATTATATTTATTTTTATTAATTAAAAAAATATATATATATTAAAGTAGATTATATAAGGGATATAATAGATAGATAGATCTAGCTAATAGTCTTATAATTTATATTTTTTATAAATTATTTATTAAATTTCTTTTTTATTATTTATTTAATAAAAATAGAATATAATAAATTAAAGGCTAATTTAAGTCTTTTTTATAATCTAAAAATTTTTTAAATTTATATATTAATAATAATAAAAAATAATAAAAATAAAGTAATATTTTAATTATTATCCTAAAAAAAAAATTAAGAAGATATAAGTTTATTATATAATATTATAGTAGGAGAAATAAATAAGGGAGGCTTGAATTAATAATTTTAGGTATAGATAAAAAAATAAATTTAAAAATAAAAGAATAAATAATAATATTTATAATAAGGCCTATAAAAATTATAAATTAATCTTAATTTAAATTAAAAATAAAAATTTAATAAAATTAAGATTATAATTAATAAATAAAATATATTATATTATTTATAATTTTAAAATATTTTAAAAAAAAAGAAAAAGTATAGTATACTTTAGATATAGTAATTAAAAATAGTAATTTATAGTTATTTTTATATATAAATTATTATAAACTTTATAATAAACTTTTTATATATAAATTAATTATAGTATTTTAGTAATTATATAATATTATTATTATATTAAAAAGGCTTATTATATATTATACTATCTTTATAATACCTAAGCAAATTAGCCCTAAATTCTATAGCTTTATATTTTTATATATTAAAATTAATTAATATTAATTACTAGTATAATTATAAGGGAAAATGGAAAATATAAAAGAAATATAAATTTTATAAAAATAAATATATAAAATTTAAAAAAAAATATTATATTTAGATCTTAGAATTCTTAGTATATATTTATATATAAGTATATAATAAAATATTAATTATATTTAGTTTTTATTTAAAGATTTTTAATATTTTATAAAAAGTAATTAATTAATTATAAAGTAAAAACTAATAAAAAAAAGGATTATATTTATAATATTATTTAATTTAATTTAATTATTAATAAAAGTATTTATAAATAAATATATATTATTAAGAATATATTCTTATATAATTATAATAATCTTTATTTAATATTATAAATATAATTAAGTGTATTTTTATAAAATATTATATTATATTAATATACTATAAGTAATAATAAATTTAATAATAAAAATATAAGATCTAGATTACTATCTAAGAGTATTTAAAAACTATTCTAAAAATTATATAATTACTAAAATTAATAAATTTTTTAAAAATCTAAAAATTTAAAAAATAATAATATAATTTAATTAAATATTAGTTTTTTTCTTAAGTATCTAAATAAAAAAATCTAAATTATAAAATATTCTTTATTTTTATAATTAATCTAATAAGTATATATATTTAGGTATATATTATTTATTTACTTAAAATAATATTTCTAAAATCTCTAGAGTATATAAAGTTCTTTATTTAATTACTTTAATTACTTTTTATAGAATTTAAAAAACTAGGATAAATATTCTAATAATACTATACTATTAAGTAATTTAATTAATTATATTAAGGGGCTTAAGAAAAGCTAACTTAAGTTCTTATATTTATTTATATAGGAATTTTAGAGAATAATTATATCTTCTACTATTATTATAATTTAAAGTACTTAAAATATATTAATTAAAAATATATTATTAAAGCCTATTTTTTTATTAGTATAGTAAATTAAGAGAATAATTATATTATTATTCTCTATAGCTTAATAATATATTATAAATATAATAATAAAAATAAACTATATACCCTTTACTAATTTAAATATAAAAATAATAAATTAATAGACTTTTAAAGCATTAATAGCTATAAATTTAACCTTACTAATAAGTTTATATATATTATTAATAAATATTCCTTACTTTATTTAATTATCTAGTTTTTTTAATTTTAATTTAATAATAATAGAATATAATTATAAAAGCCTAAGGAATTTTAATATTTATAAAATAAAAATTTCTTATATTAATCTTTCTATATTTATTTTTATAGTAAAAAAATTATTTACTAAGTTTATAGTTATTTTATAATAAAAAGTTATAATATTTTTATTAAATAAAAATTTATTAATTAATATCTTTATATATAATATTAATAGTTTAGATAAGAATTTATTATTATTATTATTATTCTTATTATTATCTTTAAATATAATTTAGTTAAAAAAATAATATAGCCCTAAAAGACTATTAAGAAAAGGCTAGAAGTAAGTATAATATAAATATAATTAATTAATTTAAGTTTAAGTATTATAATTTTAATTAAATTAATTTTAAATTAATTATTATTAAATATATTTATAAAAATCTAATTAAAAAGCAAAATAAATTAAAATTTTAAAGAATTATAATAAATTATTTAATAAAATAAATATTAATAAATTAATTAATATTATAATTAAAAGGCTATCTTAGCTTAATTATAAATTTAATAAAGAAAAGTAAATAACTAATAATATAAAATAATATAAACCTATTTCTAAGAAAATATAATTATTAATTATTTAAGACTTTTATACTACTTTATATAGTAAAATTACTATACTATTATATATTTATAGAATATATTATTAAGAAATAATAAAAAAAGATATTTATAAAATAATATAAGTAAAATAGGAAATATAAATAACTAAAATTAATAATAGCCTATTATTCCTATCTTATAAATTAAAACCACCATTTTAATATATAAAGTATTTTCTACCTTATAAAGCTATTATAGTATATAAAAACTATTATAAAAAAGTAATAAAAGGTAAATTAAGTATAATTATATAACTTTATTAATAGCTAGACTATAAATATAGATATTTAAAAAAACTTTAAAGCTTAATCTTAATAAAGGAAAAGTTAATTAAATTAAATATATACTATAGATAAATTATATAATATAATATATATAATAGGCCTTAGTATATTAGAAAAAATAATAATATTAAAGTAAGCTAAAAACAATAGAGCCTATATTATCTAAAATATAGATATAAGTATATTATAATATTCCTAAATAATATATAAAATATTATAACTAAAGTTTTTTTTTATTTTTTTTATTAAAATATTTAATAAAATTTATATTTTATAGTATAATAGTAATAAATTAATATATAAAAACTTATTATAGCTTTTTATAATTTAATAGTAAAAAGTAAAGAAAATATTTATATAGCTTAAGTAAAATAATTATATTTATAAATATATTAAAATTAATATAATTAAAATAAAATACTAAAATAATCCTTAAAATAATATTTTTAATACTATACATGATTTTCTAATTTATAAAAAGCCTATAGTTAATAAAATAATTTAGACTAAATATATTATACTTTTAATTAACTAAGGGCTAAATAAAAAAAATAAAAAAATAAAGCTAATAAATATATATATAATATTAAATAGGTTTTATATTAACTAAAAATAAAAATAAAAGGAAATAACTTAAAAAATAGCTTAAGAAGTAGTATAAAAAGTATTATAAAATATAATATAAGATATTAAAGCTAATAAAAATAATAATTTTAAGAATTTTAATAATAATATTACTAACCAAATTAAAGCTATCTAAATTAATAATTATAGTAATAATAATTATAATAATAAGGAATAAGGTAATATAAATAATAAATAAGAAGATAATAAATATAATTAAGAACTAGATAATATAAATAGCTTATATATTATTATTATATTTAAAATATTTTTTCTTAACTTTAGTATAAATTATAATAATATTAAAAGACTATAGTTTATTTTTGATACTATAGGTAGTAATATAGAATCATATTATAATTAATTAAAATCTCTAAAATTAAAAACTATTGAAAAGCTAACTATAAATATCTAATAAAATAGTAATTATAGTAGGTTAGACATAAAAATATATATTTATATTAATTATAATACCTAATTTACTAATATATTTAAATTTTAAATATTTTTTAAAACTTTTTTAATATTATTTTTTTATAGTATAAATAGACTATAATTTATATAAAAGAAAATAAATAATAAAAAAAAACTATTAATAATAATATTAAATTATAAAAAAAATAAGAAAAAAGAATAATTCTCAATAATAATAGAGTATAAAATTAATTATAATAAGATTTAAGAATAAATTATATAGAATATAATCTAGAGATAATAATAATAGCTATAGTTATAATTATAAGCATAGATATACTAATTATCTATAGTAGCAATAATAACGATCTTAAAGCTAATTAAATAAGTAATCTTTATTTACTAATAATAATATATATATAGGAAATATAGTTTTATTATATAATATAAGTTTCTAAATATAGACTAAATTTATTCTTAATTACTATAATAGATAATTTATTTATTATTATTTTTTTACTTTTTTAATTTTTAATATAAAAATTTAATTATATAATTAAAATATTAATATAATAAATATAAAATATAGATTATTTACTAAAATTAAATATTTATTATAGTAAATAATATTAAAGAAAATAAAGGCAATAAAAAAAGAATTATAATAAAATAAAAAATCAAAAGACCCTTATATATAAGAATTAATTTAGAATATTTTTATATATAGTTTTTAGTAGTTAATATCCTAAGAATCTAGATTAAGCTTATATTATAAGATTAAATTACTTATTATTTATTTTAGATTATTAATAATATAGTTTATTATAAATCCTAATAATATTATTAATTTTATAAAATTTAAGGTTTTAGTTTATTAAAAATATAATTATAAAGTAATAAAATTATTTTTAGATTTACTTAATAACTTAATAAAGTATAAATAATTTTCTATTTTTAATCTTATAAGCTTAATTATTTTCTTTTATTATAAAATATTTTTATTTTTTAAATATTATATTAAAATTAATAAAAAATCTATATTTAACTATATAAGCTATTATTTTATAATAATAGAAATTAATTAATATAGGTTTTTACATACTTATAACTTACTTTAGCTATATAGTAATATTTAACTAAATTTATTATTTAAAATAAAATAAAAAGATATATCTAATAAGGAATAAAAAGACTATAATAAAATTATTTAATACCTTAATAGTATTTTCTTAAAGGTAAATAATAATTATATTATTTATTTATTTTCTTTTTCCTTATTATTTTATTTTAATTATTATATTTCTTTTTTTAATTTTATTAATATAAATAATAATATTAATAAAATTATTATTATTTATCTTTTTTAGGATTTTAATAAGATAATATATTATTTTATTTTAAGTAAAAAAGGATCTTATATAATAAATATATTACTATTAATTAGTAATTTTGATATCCTTAATATAGTTTTTAATAATAAGTCTAATTTTTATATAGGATTTTTATAAAAGTATTAATATAGAGTAATATATTTTAAATATATTATTAAGGCAAGAAATAATAATATAGAAGATTAGTATAATCTATATTAATTCAAGTTTCTAAGAAAGCTAATAAAGTATTTTTTTTTAATTAATAAAGAATTCTTTATATTAAAAGATTATATTTATAGGTTAATTATTAGAATAAGGCTATAATTATAAAATTAAAATATAATTATAATCTTTTTTTTATTATAATATAAGTAAAAATCTTAGCCTTAATCTATTACCTTATTAACTATATAACCAAAGTAAAGGACCCTATATAAAAGTAAATAATAATTATTATTAAATATCTTTATATACTTATAGCTTATTTAGGAGATATATTTAGGCTAAGACTTAATAATAATAAAAATAATTATTATTATATTACTAAGGTAAATAAAACTTATTAATTTTTTATAAGGCTTATTAATTATATTTTTATAGAATATAAAATATTTAAAATTAAAATTATATTTTATTTTCTTAGATATTTTATAGATTTTTCTTTTAATAAGTATTAAACCTTTATTAATATTAATTACTTCTATTAATATACTTTAAAAAAGTGGCCTTATTTATAGATACTTATATTATAGGAAAAAGCTAATATTATTTTATATAAAGAGGTCCATATTAACAATTAAGAAATAAAAGTTATAGCCTTTAATACTTATCTTTATTATAAATATACTTTTTATAATATTTATTTATATAATTATTTAATAATAATGAATATTTATTAAAAGAAAAAATAATATAAATTAATTAATATAATAATACCTTTTATAAATAATTATTCTTTTTTTATAGAGTAAATCTAGATTTTATGGTATTAAGATAATTATTATATACTATATATTAATAATTATCTTTCTTCCTATATTAATAATAAAAGGAAAAAAAAAATAGAAAATAATAAAAATTATTATTATTATTAATAATAAATTTATTTCTATATATATATTTTTTTTTATATATAAATAATATTCTTATTTATAGAATAATAATTTAGTATTTTACTTTATTTATTTTATAAAATAATTTTATATTTTAATTAATTAATAATATTAATTTAATATAAAAATAAAAAAACAGAAATTATTTATTTAAATATTTTTTATAGTAAATAATATTTAATTATTATAAAAATTAGCTAAAGATATTAAAAAAGATATAAAATAATAGGCATTTATTTTAGGTAATAAGATTATTATTATTATTAATAAGGATAGCTGGGGAGATATAGAGGAAGCTAATATAGATAGATTTAATAATAGGGATAAGGATAATAATAATAATAATAATTTTAATATTTTTAGAAAAAATAAATTTAATAATATTATTTATTTAATTAATATTTTTTATATTATAATAAATATTTATTAGATTATAGTAAAATATATAAAGCTTATAATAATAATATAGAAGCTAATATAATTTAAGTATAGGCTATATAATATAATTAATAAAGAATTATTATTTATAGGAAAAGGGGAAAAGAAAAAAAATAAATAAATAAATAAATAAAAAAAGAAAAAAAAAAAGAAAATAAAAATAATTAATTTAAGAATATTAACTATAATAATAATATTCCTAGTATAAATCTTAATATAAGTATTACTTAGGTACTATTTAAAACCAAAATTATAGAAATTATAAACTAAAAAAAAAGGATATTAAATTTTATTTAATAAATAATTATAGATTTTATTAATTTAGATAATAAAAATAATAATAATAATAATTATACTATAAAAATAATAATATAAGCTTATAAAATTAATAAATTATTAATAATTAATTTAATAATAATAATTATATAATTTCTAATATAAATAATTATAAATATAATAAAAAAAATTATATTATAATATATATTAAATAAATAGTAAGCTATTATTTTTCTTTTAATTTATTAATATTTATAAAATATAGAATATTAATAATAAAAAGATAAAGAAAATAATATAAATAAAAATAGAGATAGAAATAAATTTAAAAATAGATTTAAAGAGTAAGAATAATAGGATAAAATAGATAAAGGAGGTAATATAATAGAAATAGATAATTATAATTAAAAATAAAAATAATATTAATAATAATAATATATATAATATTAATTATAAAGCTAGTTATAAAGCTAATTAAAAAACTAATTAAAAAGCTAATTATAAGTATTTCTTAAGCTATTATAATCTAAGGTAAATTAGCTATATTAGTTTTTTAATAGTAAAGGAAATACTAATAAGTCTTATATTATTTAGGTACTAATTAAGCTCTTTTATATTAAAAAAATAATAAAAAGGCTATTTATAATAGTAATATTAGGAATAATTATAGTAAATATTAATAATATAATAATCTATTTAATTTATAAATTTAATATTAATAAATAAAAAAATAGATTTTATTACTAAAATAAATTTTTTACTAAAAAGCCAGAAAGTTTAACTTAAATATTATAGAGAAAATAATAGCCATTAATTATTAATAAAATTAATATACTTAGAAATCATATTCCAATTTTTATTAATAATATAATCTACTACTTATACCAATATAATAAGAGTTTTAATAATATATTTATAGTTTTTTTCTATAATAATTTTTATTAATTTGGCCTCATACTAAAAAAGATTATTTTAATAAGCTTAAAAATAATCTTATAAAATAATCCTTAAGTAGAGTTTAATATAATTATATATAATAAAATATATAATTTATAAAAAAAATTTAAGATTATTATTATACTTATTAAATAAATTTATATTATAAAAGATTTAAAATTATAAATACTCTTAAATTATATTTAATAAAGAACTTAAATAATTTTTAATTTTTATTTACTAAATAATTAATATTATTAATCTAATTAAAAAATAATATAAAAAAAAGGTATTATTATTATTATACCTTTAAACTATAATTACTAGAATTTTAATATATAAATAATTCTTATAATATAATATATATAAAAAAAAAAAGTAAGAAAAGGGAATAAGAGATAATAATATATAGTAAGTATTAGTATATATTTTTTTATTTATTTATAGCTAAATAATATAAAATAATTATAGTATAAAGGTAAAGGTATTTAATATATTAGGCTTTGGTAATAATAATAAAATTATTATTTTAGCTATTTTTATATTTTTATTTAATATATTAGTAATTATAATCTATAATATAATATAAAAATTAAAATTAGTTAATAGGACAGCCTATAGGGCTTAGGATATTATACTTAATTTAAAATACCTAGATTATTAGGTATTAAATAAGATTATTATTTACTTTAGGCCTTTTATAAGTATTATTCTATATTTTAAATTAATAAAAAATTACAACTTTATAAATATATTAAGAAAAATAGTTTTATTAATATTAATAATATATATTATTAATATATACTAGAAAAAAAAGCCATAATAATAATATATATTTTAGTAAATAAATTTATTATATATATCTAAATATATATATACTAATTATAAGGTATAAGGCTAAATACTAAAGAAAATTACCTTAGAGCTTTAGAATAATTATTTATTAATTAGTAAAAAAGGTATAATAAAAGCCTTAAGCTATAATTTTTATAACTTATATATATAATTATTATAATATTAATTACTAATTAGTATAATATTATTAGCAAAAATTAAATATAATAATATTATATATAATTATATTCTAAAAATAATAATAAATATAAAGATTAAGCTAGATTATTTAAATAATAAAATAATAAATTAGATTAAGTTAATAAAATAGTAGGTAGCCTAATATAGCTTTTATTATAAATAAGAATTATTATTAAAAATAATAATAAAATAAATATATATAATACATATATATAATAAATATATATAAATTAATATAATATTATTATTTTAAGTTTTTCATTATTATTTTTAATAAATATAAATATAGACTATAAATAAATTAGAAGATTATAAGTAAATAAAATCTATAAAATAAAGTTTAATTATTAATTTTTTAATAAGACTAATAAATATATAATAAGTTTATAATATAATATAAAATACTTATTATTTACTATATAAAATATATAAAAAAATAAATATCTAATTTTAAAAAAAATTTATAAATTATTTTGTTATACTGGCTAGGTTATAAACTTAGATATGAAAGGATAGCTAAATAAAATAGAAGATATATTAGCTCTTAGTTATAAAACTAAAGCTTACCTTATATTTATCTTAGAATCTAAGTATTTTTTTTATTATAATTAAAATATTATCTTTTTACTAATTATTTATCCCTATTATAATTATCTTTTTTCTAGGTCAATTATTTTAGTAAATATAAGAGATTTTAGTTATTTATATTAAAGTAATATAATAGCTTATTTTTTTATTTTTACCTAGGGAAAGTATATATAATTTTATAAATAATATATAAGAATTTTAATTTTAAATTAAATAATAAATTATTATTTATTTAATAATTATTTAAATATTAAAAATAATATTATTTTTATAGTTAATAATAAGATAGATAAAATTCTTAGATTACTTAAGTTATTATTATTCTCCTTATACCTATATAGTTAGCTTTTTATATCTTTATTTTATTTTATTTTTTTTATTATTTTATTTATCTTTATTATAGAGTTTTCCTATAGCTTTAGCTTATTTTGCCTTTTTTTATTTATTATTTTTTTATTATTTTTTTAATTTTATTTTTTTATTATATTAAATTAGGATCTTAGCTATAAAAAGC